>JALAZF010000152.1:12817500-12829625 GCA_022829125.1 Lathyrus tuberosus | reverse complement strand
CCCTAAACCCTAAACCCTAAACCCTAAACCCTAAACCCTAAACCCTAAACCCTAAACCCTAAACCCTAAACCCTAAACCCTAAACCCTAAACCCTAAACCCTAAACCCTAAACCCTAAACCCTAAACCCTAAACCCTAAACCCTAAACCCTAAACCCTAAACCCTAAACCCTAAACCCTAAACCCTAAACCCTAAACCCTAAACCCTAAACCCTAAACCCTAAACCCTAAACCCTAAACCCTAAACCCTAAACCCTAAACCCTAAACCCTAAACCCTAAACCCTAAACCCTAAACCCTAAACCCTAAACCCTAAACCCTAAACCCTAAACCCTAAACCCTAAACCCTAAACCCTAAACCCTAAACCCTAAACCCTAAACCCTAAACCCTAAACCCTAAACCCTAAACCCTAAACCCTAAACCCTAAACCCTAAACCCTAAACCCTAAACCCTAAACCCTAAACCCTAAACCCTAAACCCTAAACCCTAAACCCTAAACCCTAAACCCTAAACCCTAAACCCTAAACCCTAAACCCTAAACCCTAAACCCTAAACCCTAAACCCTAAACCCTAAACCCTAAACCCTAAACCCTAAACCCTAAACCCTAAACCCTAAACCCTAAACCCTAAACCCTAAACCCTAAACCCTAAACCCTAAACCCTAAACCCTAAACCCTAAACCCTAAACCCTAAACCCTAAACCCTAAACCCTAAACCCTAAACCCTAAACCCTAAACCCTAAACCCTAAACCCTAAACCCTAAACCCTAAACCCTAAACCCTAAACCCTAAACCCTAAACCCTAAACCCTAAACCCTAAACCCTAAACCCTAAACCCTAAACCCTAAACCCTAAACCCTAAACCCTAAACCCTAAACCCTAAACCCTAAACCCTAAACCCTAAACCCTAAACCCTAAACCCTAAACCCTAAACCCTAAACCCTAAACCCTAAACCCTAAACCCTAAACCCTAAACCCTAAACCCTAAACCCTAAACCCTAAACCCTAAACCCTAAACCCTAAACCCTAAACCCTAAACCCTAAACCCTAAACCCTAAACCCTAAACCCTAAACCCTAAACCCTAAACCCTAAACCCTAAACCCTAAACCCTAAACCCTAAACCCTAAACCCTAAACCCTAAACCCTAAACCCTAAACCCTAAACCCTAAACCCTAAACCCTAAACCCTAAACCCTAAACCCTAAACCCTAAACCCTAAACCCTAAACCCTAAACCCTAAACCCTAAACCCTAAACCCTAAACCCTAAACCCTAAACCCTAAACCCTAAACCCTAAACCCTAAACCCTAAACCCTAAACCCTAAACCCTAAACCCTAAACCCTAAACCCTAAACCCTAAACCCTAAACCCTAAACCCTAAACCCTAAACCCTAAACCCTAAACCCTAAACCCTAAACCCTAAACCCTAAACCCTAAACCCTAAACCCTAAACCCTAAACCCTAAACCCTAAACCCTAAACCCTAAACCCTAAACCCTAAACCCTAAACCCTAAACCCTAAACCCTAAACCCTAAACCCTAAACCCTAAACCCTAAACCCTAAACCCTAAACCCTAAACCCTAAACCCTAAACCCTAAACCCTAAACCCTAAACCCTAAACCCTAAACCCTAAACCCTAAACCCTAAACCCTAAACCCTAAACCCTAAACCCTAAACCCTAAACCCTAAACCCTAAACCCTAAACCCTAAACCCTAAACCCTAAACCCTAAACCCTAAACCCTAAACCCTAAACCCTAAACCCTAAACCCTAAACCCTAAACCCTAAACCCTAAACCCTAAACCCTAAACCCTAAACCCTAAACCCTAAACCCTAAACCCTAAACCCTAAACCCTAAACCCTAAACCCTAAACCCTAAACCCTAAACCCTAAACCCTAAACCCTAAACCCTAAACCCTAAACCCTAAACCCTAAACCCTAAACCCTAAACCCTAAACCCTAAACCCTAAACCCTAAACCCTAAACCCTAAACCCTAAACCCTAAACCCTAAACCCTAAACCCTAAACCCTAAACCCTAAACCCTAAACCCTAAACCCTAAACCCTAAACCCTAAACCCTAAACCCTAAACCCTAAACCCTAAACCCTAAACCCTAAACCCTAAACCCTAAACCCTAAACCCTAAACCCTAAACCCTAAACCCTAAACCCTAAACCCTAAACCCTAAACCCTAAACCCTAAACCCTAAACCCTAAACCCTAAACCCTAAACCCTAAACCCTAAACCCTAAACCCTAAACCCTAAACCCTAAACCCTAAACCCTAAACCCTAAACCCTAAACCCTAAACCCTAAACCCTAAACCCTAAACCCTAAACCCTAAACCCTAAACCCTAAACCCTAAACCCTAAACCCTAAACCCTAAACCCTAAACCCTAAACCCTAAACCCTAAACCCTAAACCCTAAACCCTAAACCCTAAACCCTAAACCCTAAACCCTAAACCCTAAACCCTAAACCCTAAACCCTAAACCCTAAACCCTAAACCCTAAACCCTAAACCCTAAACCCTAAACCCTAAACCCTAAACCCTAAACCCTAAACCCTAAACCCTAAACCCTAAACCCTAAACCCTAAACCCTAAACCCTAAACCCTAAACCCTAAACCCTAAACCCTAAACCCTAAACCCTAAACCCTAAACCCTAAACCCTAAACCCTAAACCCTAAACCCTAAACCCTAAACCCTAAACCCTAAACCCTAAACCCTAAACCCTAAACCCTAAACCCTAAACCCTAAACCCTAAACCCTAAACCCTAAACCCTAAACCCTAAACCCTAAACCCTAAACCCTAAACCCTAAACCCTAAACCCTAAACCCTAAACCCTAAACCCTAAACCCTAAACCCTAAACCCTAAACCCTAAACCCTAAACCCTAAACCCTAAACCCTAAACCCTAAACCCTAAACCCTAAACCCTAAACCCTAAACCCTAAACCCTAAACCCTAAACCCTAAACCCTAAACCCTAAACCCTAAACCCTAAACCCTAAACCCTAAACCCTAAACCCTAAACCCTAAACCCTAAACCCTAAACCCTAAACCCTAAACCCTAAACCCTAAACCCTAAACCCTAAACCCTAAACCCTAAACCCTAAACCCTAAACCCTAAACCCTAAACCCTAAACCCTAAACCCTAAACCCTAAACCCTAAACCCTAAACCCTAAACCCTAAACCCTAAACCCTAAACCCTAAACCCTAAACCCTAAACCCTAAACCCTAAACCCTAAACCCTAAACCCTAAACCCTAAACCCTAAACCCTAAACCCTAAACCCTAAACCCTAAACCCTAAACCCTAAACCCTAAACCCTAAACCCTAAACCCTAAACCCTAAACCCTAAACCCTAAACCCTAAACCCTAAACCCTAAACCCTAAACCCTAAACCCTAAACCCTAAACCCTAAACCCTAAACCCTAAACCCTAAACCCTAAACCCTAAACCCTAAACCCTAAACCCTAAACCCTAAACCCTAAACCCTAAACCCTAAACCCTAAACCCTAAACCCTAAACCCTAAACCCTAAACCCTAAACCCTAAACCCTAAACCCTAAACCCTAAACCCTAAACCCTAAACCCTAAACCCTAAACCCTAAACCCTAAACCCTAAACCCTAAACCCTAAACCCTAAACCCTAAACCCTAAACCCTAAACCCTAAACCCTAAACCCTAAACCCTAAACCCTAAACCCTAAACCCTAAACCCTAAACCCTAAACCCTAAACCCTAAACCCTAAACCCTAAACCCTAAACCCTAAACCCTAAACCCTAAACCCTAAACCCTAAACCCTAAACCCTAAACCCTAAACCCTAAACCCTAAACCCTAAACCCTAAACCCTAAACCCTAAACCCTAAACCCTAAACCCTAAACCCTAAACCCTAAACCCTAAACCCTAAACCCTAAACCCTAAACCCTAAACCCTAAACCCTAAACCCTAAACCCTAAACCCTAAACCCTAAACCCTAAACCCTAAACCCTAAACCCTAAACCCTAAACCCTAAACCCTAAACCCTAAACCCTAAACCCTAAACCCTAAACCCTAAACCCTAAACCCTAAACCCTAAACCCTAAACCCTAAACCCTAAACCCTAAACCCTAAACCCTAAACCCTAAACCCTAAACCCTAAACCCTAAACCCTAAACCCTAAACCCTAAACCCTAAACCCTAAACCCTAAACCCTAAACCCTAAACCCTAAACCCTAAACCCTAAACCCTAAACCCTAAACCCTAAACCCTAAACCCTAAACCCTAAACCCTAAACCCTAAACCCTAAACCCTAAACCCTAAACCCTAAACCCTAAACCCTAAACCCTAAACCCTAAACCCTAAACCCTAAACCCTAAACCCTAAACCCTAAACCCTAAACCCTAAACCCTAAACCCTAAACCCTAAACCCTAAACCCTAAACCCTAAACCCTAAACCCTAAACCCTAAACCCTAAACCCTAAACCCTAAACCCTAAACCCTAAACCCTAAACCCTAAACCCTAAACCCTAAACCCTAAACCCTAAACCCTAAACCCTAAACCCTAAACCCTAAACCCTAAACCCTAAACCCTAAACCCTAAACCCTAAACCCTAAACCCTAAACCCTAAACCCTAAACCCTAAACCCTAAACCCTAAACCCTAAACCCTAAACCCTAAACCCTAAACCCTAAACCCTAAACCCTAAACCCTAAACCCTAAACCCTAAACCCTAAACCCTAAACCCTAAACCCTAAACCCTAAACCCTAAACCCTAAACCCTAAACCCTAAACCCTAAACCCTAAACCCTAAACCCTAAACCCTAAACCCTAAACCCTAAACCCTAAACCCTAAACCCTAAACCCTAAACCCTAAACCCTAAACCCTAAACCCTAAACCCTAAACCCTAAACCCTAAACCCTAAACCCTAAACCCTAAACCCTAAACCCTAAACCCTAAACCCTAAACCCTAAACCCTAAACCCTAAACCCTAAACCCTAAACCCTAAACCCTAAACCCTAAACCCTAAACCCTAAACCCTAAACCCTAAACCCTAAACCCTAAACCCTAAACCCTAAACCCTAAACCCTAAACCCTAAACCCTAAACCCTAAACCCTAAACCCTAAACCCTAAACCCTAAACCCTAAACCCTAAACCCTAAACCCTAAACCCTAAACCCTAAACCCTAAACCCTAAACCCTAAACCCTAAACCCTAAACCCTAAACCCTAAACCCTAAACCCTAAACCCTAAACCCTAAACCCTAAACCCTAAACCCTAAACCCTAAACCCTAAACCCTAAACCCTAAACCCTAAACCCTAAACCCTAAACCCTAAACCCTAAACCCTAAACCCTAAACCCTAAACCCTAAACCCTAAACCCTAAACCCTAAACCCTAAACCCTAAACCCTAAACCCTAAACCCTAAACCCTAAACCCTAAACCCTAAACCCTAAACCCTAAACCCTAAACCCTAAACCCTAAACCCTAAACCCTAAACCCTAAACCCTAAACCCTAAACCCTAAACCCTAAACCCTAAACCCTAAACCCTAAACCCTAAACCCTAAACCCTAAACCCTAAACCCTAAACCCTAAACCCTAAACCCTAAACCCTAAACCCTAAACCCTAAACCCTAAACCCTAAACCCTAAACCCTAAACCCTAAACCCTAAACCCTAAACCCTAAACCCTAAACCCTAAACCCTAAACCCTAAACCCTAAACCCTAAACCCTAAACCCTAAACCCTAAACCCTAAACCCTAAACCCTAAACCCTAAACCCTAAACCCTAAACCCTAAACCCTAAACCCTAAACCCTAAACCCTAAACCCTAAACCCTAAACCCTAAACCCTAAACCCTAAACCCTAAACCCTAAACCCTAAACCCTAAACCCTAAACCCTAAACCCTAAACCCTAAACCCTAAACCCTAAACCCTAAACCCTAAACCCTAAACCCTAAACCCTAAACCCTAAACCCTAAACCCTAAACCCTAAACCCTAAACCCTAAACCCTAAACCCTAAACCCTAAACCCTAAACCCTAAACCCTAAACCCTAAACCCTAAACCCTAAACCCTAAACCCTAAACCCTAAACCCTAAACCCTAAACCCTAAACCCTAAACCCTAAACCCTAAACCCTAAACCCTAAACCCTAAACCCTAAACCCTAAACCCTAAACCCTAAACCCTAAACCCTAAACCCTAAACCCTAAACCCTAAACCCTAAACCCTAAACCCTAAACCCTA
Source organism: Lathyrus tuberosus (assembly GCA_022829125.1). Classification (NCBI taxonomy): domain Eukaryota; kingdom Viridiplantae; phylum Streptophyta; class Magnoliopsida; order Fabales; family Fabaceae; genus Lathyrus; species Lathyrus tuberosus. The sequence goes on along the minus strand of JALAZF010000152.1, from coordinate 12,823,404 downwards.
AACCCTAAACCCTAAACCCTAAACCCTAAACCCTAAACCCTAAACCCTAAACCCTAAACCCTAAACCCTAAACCCTAAACCCTAAACCCTAAACCCTAAACCCTAAACCCTAAACCCTAAACCCTAAACCCTAAACCCTAAACCCTAAACCCTAAACCCTAAACCCTAAACCCTAAACCCTAAACCCTAAACCCTAAACCCTAAACCCTAAACCCTAAACCCTAAACCCTAAACCCTAAACCCTAAACCCTAAACCCTAAACCCTAAACCCTAAACCCTAAACCCTAAACCCTAAACCCTAAACCCTAAACCCTAAACCCTAAACCCTAAACCCTAAACCCTAAACCCTAAACCCTAAACCCTAAACCCTAAACCCTAAACCCTAAACCCTAAACCCTAAACCCTAAACCCTAAACCCTAAACCCTAAACCCTAAACCCTAAACCCTAAACCCTAAACCCTAAACCCTAAACCCTAAACCCTAAACCCTAAACCCTAAACCCTAAACCCTAAACCCTAAACCCTAAACCCTAAACCCTAAACCCTAAACCCTAAACCCTAAACCCTAAACCCTAAACCCTAAACCCTAAACCCTAAACCCTAAACCCTAAACCCTAAACCCTAAACCCTAAACCCTAAACCCTAAACCCTAAACCCTAAACCCTAAACCCTAAACCCTAAACCCTAAACCCTAAACCCTAAACCCTAAACCCTAAACCCTAAACCCTAAACCCTAAACCCTAAACCCTAAACCCTAAACCCTAAACCCTAAACCCTAAACCCTAAACCCTAAACCCTAAACCCTAAACCCTAAACCCTAAACCCTAAACCCTAAACCCTAAACCCTAAACCCTAAACCCTAAACCCTAAACCCTAAACCCTAAACCCTAAACCCTAAACCCTAAACCCTAAACCCTAAACCCTAAACCCTAAACCCTAAACCCTAAACCCTAAACCCTAAACCCTAAACCCTAAACCCTAAACCCTAAACCCTAAACCCTAAACCCTAAACCCTAAACCCTAAACCCTAAACCCTAAACCCTAAACCCTAAACCCTAAACCCTAAACCCTAAACCCTAAACCCTAAACCCTAAACCCTAAACCCTAAACCCTAAACCCTAAACCCTAAACCCTAAACCCTAAACCCTAAACCCTAAACCCTAAACCCTAAACCCTAAACCCTAAACCCTAAACCCTAAACCCTAAACCCTAAACCCTAAACCCTAAACCCTAAACCCTAAACCCTAAACCCTAAACCCTAAACCCTAAACCCTAAACCCTAAACCCTAAACCCTAAACCCTAAACCCTAAACCCTAAACCCTAAACCCTAAACCCTAAACCCTAAACCCTAAACCCTAAACCCTAAACCCTAAACCCTAAACCCTAAACCCTAAACCCTAAACCCTAAACCCTAAACCCTAAACCCTAAACCCTAAACCCTAAACCCTAAACCCTAAACCCTAAACCCTAAACCCTAAACCCTAAACCCTAAACCCTAAACCCTAAACCCTAAACCCTAAACCCTAAACCCTAAACCCTAAACCCTAAACCCTAAACCCTAAACCCTAAACCCTAAACCCTAAACCCTAAACCCTAAACCCTAAACCCTAAACCCTAAACCCTAAACCCTAAACCCTAAACCCTAAACCCTAAACCCTAAACCCTAAACCCTAAACCCTAAACCCTAAACCCTAAACCCTAAACCCTAAACCCTAAACCCTAAACCCTAAACCCTAAACCCTAAACCCTAAACCCTAAACCCTAAACCCTAAACCCTAAACCCTAAACCCTAAACCCTAAACCCTAAACCCTAAACCCTAAACCCTAAACCCTAAACCCTAAACCCTAAACCCTAAACCCTAAACCCTAAACCCTAAACCCTAAACCCTAAACCCTAAACCCTAAACCCTAAACCCTAAACCCTAAACCCTAAACCCTAAACCCTAAACCCTAAACCCTAAACCCTAAACCCTAAACCCTAAACCCTAAACCCTAAACCCTAAACCCTAAACCCTAAACCCTAAACCCTAAACCCTAAACCCTAAACCCTAAACCCTAAACCCTAAACCCTAAACCCTAAACCCTAAACCCTAAACCCTAAACCCTAAACCCTAAACCCTAAACCCTAAACCCTAAACCCTAAACCCTAAACCCTAAACCCTAAACCCTAAACCCTAAACCCTAAACCCTAAACCCTAAACCCTAAACCCTAAACCCTAAACCCTAAACCCTAAACCCTAAACCCTAAACCCTAAACCCTAAACCCTAAACCCTAAACCCTAAACCCTAAACCCTAAACCCTAAACCCTAAACCCTAAACCCTAAACCCTAAACCCTAAACCCTAAACCCTAAACCCTAAACCCTAAACCCTAAACCCTAAACCCTAAACCCTAAACCCTAAACCCTAAACCCTAAACCCTAAACCCTAAACCCTAAACCCTAAACCCTAAACCCTAAACCCTAAACCCTAAACCCTAAACCCTAAACCCTAAACCCTAAACCCTAAACCCTAAACCCTAAACCCTAAACCCTAAACCCTAAACCCTAAACCCTAAACCCTAAACCCTAAACCCTAAACCCTAAACCCTAAACCCTAAACCCTAAACCCTAAACCCTAAACCCTAAACCCTAAACCCTAAACCCTAAACCCTAAACCCTAAACCCTAAACCCTAAACCCTAAACCCTAAACCCTAAACCCTAAACCCTAAACCCTAAACCCTAAACCCTAAACCCTAAACCCTAAACCCTAAACCCTAAACCCTAAACCCTAAACCCTAAACCCTAAACCCTAAACCCTAAACCCTAAACCCTAAACCCTAAACCCTAAACCCTAAACCCTAAACCCTAAACCCTAAACCCTAAACCCTAAACCCTAAACCCTAAACCCTAAACCCTAAACCCTAAACCCTAAACCCTAAACCCTAAACCCTAAACCCTAAACCCTAAACCCTAAACCCTAAACCCTAAACCCTGAAACCCTAAACCCTAAACCCTAAACCCTAAACCCTAAACCCTAAACCCTAAACCCTAAACCCTAAACCCTAAACCCTAAACCCTAAACCCTAAACCCTAAACCCTAAACCCTAAACCCTAAACCCTAAACCCTAAACCCTAAACCCTAAACCCTAAACCCTAAACCCTAAACCCTAAACCCTAAACCCTAAACCCTAAACCCTAAACCCTAAACCCTAAACCCTAAACCCTAAACCCTAAACCCTAAACCCTAAACCCTAAACCCTAAACCCTAAACCCTAAACCCTAAACCCTAAACCCTAAACCCTAAACCCTAAACCCTAAACCCTAAACCCTAAACCCTAAACCCTAAACCCTAAACCCTAAACCCTAAACCCTAAACCCTAAACCCTAAACCCTAAACCCTAAACCCTAAACCCTAAACCCTAAACCCTAAACCCTAAACCCTAAACCCTAAACCCTAAACCCTAAACCCTAAACCCTAAACCCTAAACCCTAAACCCTAAACCCTAAACCCTAAACCCTAAACCCTAAACCCTAAACCCTAAACCCTAAACCCTAAACCCTAAACCCTAAACCCTAAACCCTAAACCCTAAACCCTAAACCCTAAACCCTAAACCCTAAACCCTAAACCCTAAACCCTAAACCCTAAACCCTAAACCCTAAACCCTAAACCCTAAACCCTAAACCCTAAACCCTAAACCCTAAACCCTAAACCCTAAACCCTAAACCCTAAACCCTAAACCCTAAACCCTAAACCCTAAACCCTAAACCCTAAACCCTAAACCCTAAACCCTAAACCCTAAACCCTAAACCCTAAACCCTAAACCCTAAACCCTAAACCCTAAACCCTAAACCCTAAACCCTAAACCCTAAACCCTAAACCCTAAACCCTAAACCCTAAACCCTAAACCCTAAACCCTAAACCCTAAACCCTAAACCCTAAACCCTAAACCCTAAACCCTAAACCCTAAACCCTAAACCCTAAACCCTAAACCCTAAACCCTAAACCCTAAACCCTAAACCCTAAACCCTAAACCCTAAACCCTAAACCCTAAACCCTAAACCCTAAACCCTAAACCCTAAACCCTAAACCCTAAACCCTAAACCCTAAACCCTAAACCCTAAACCCTAAACCCTAAACCCTAAACCCTAAACCCTAAACCCTAAACCCTAAACCCTAAACCCTAAACCCTAAACCCTAAACCCTAAACCCTAAACCCTAAACCCTAAACCCTAAACCCTAAACCCTAAACCCTAAACCCTAAACCCTAAACCCTAAACCCTAAACCCTAAACCCTAAACCCTAAACCCTAAACCCTAAACCCTAAACCCTAAACCCTAAACCCTAAACCCTAAACCCTAAACCCTAAACCCTAAACCCTAAACCCTAAACCCTAAACCCTAAACCCTAAACCCTAAACCCTAAACCCTAAACCCTAAACCCTAAACCCTAAACCCTAAACCCTAAACCCTAAACCCTAAACCCTAAACCCTAAACCCTAAACCCTAAACCCTAAACCCTAAACCCTAAACCCTAAACCCTAAACCCTAAACCCTAAACCCTAAACCCTAAACCCTAAACCCTAAACCCTAAACCCTAAACCCTAAACCCTAAACCCTAAACCCTAAACCCTAAACCCTAAACCCTAAACCCTAAACCCTAAACCCTAAACCCTAAACCCTAAACCCTAAACCCTAAACCCTAAACCCTAAACCCTAAACCCTAAACCCTAAACCCTAAACCCTAAACCCTAAACCCTAAACCCTAAACCCTAAACCCTAAACCCTAAACCCTAAACCCTAAACCCTAAACCCTAAACCCTAAACCCTAAACCCTAAACCCTAAACCCTAAACCCTAAACCCTAAACCCTAAACCCTAAACCCTAAACCCTAAACCCTAAACCCTAAACCCTAAACCCTAAACCCTAAACCCTAAACCCTAAACCCTAAACCCTAAACCCTAAACCCTAAACCCTAAACCCTAAACCCTAAACCCTAAACCCTAAACCCTAAACCCTAAACCCTAAACCCTAAACCCTAAACCCTAAACCCTAAACCCTAAACCCTAAACCCTAAACCCTAAACCCTAAACCCTAAACCCTAAACCCTAAACCCTAAACCCTAAACCCTAAACCCTAAACCCTAAACCCTAAACCCTAAACCCTAAACCCTAAACCCTAAACCCTAAACCCTAAACCCTAAACCCTAAACCCTAAACCCTAAACCCTAAACCCTAAACCCTAAACCCTAAACCCTAAACCCTAAACCCTAAACCCTAAACCCTAAACCCTAAACCCTAAACCCTAAACCCTAAACCCTAAACCCTAAACCCTAAACCCTAAACCCTAAACCCTAAACCCTAAACCCTAAACCCTAAACCCTAAACCCTAAACCCTAAACCCTAAACCCTAAACCCTAAACCCTAAACCCTAAACCCTAAACCCTAAACCCTAAACCCTAAACCCTAAACCCTAAACCCTAAACCCTAAACCCTAAACCCTAAACCCTAAACCCTAAACCCTAAACCCTAAACCCTAAACCCTAAACCCTAAACCCTAAACCCTAAACCCTAAACCCTAAACCCTAAACCCTAAACCCTAAACCCTAAACCCTAAACCCTAAACCCTAAACCCTAAACCCTAAACCCTAAACCCTAAACCCTAAACCCTAAACCCTAAACCCTAAACCCTAAACCCTAAACCCTAAACCCTAAACCCTAAACCCTAAACCCTAAACCCTAAACCCTAAACCCTAAACCCTAAACCCTAAACCCTAAACCCTAAACCCTAAACCCTAAACCCTAAACCCTAAACCCTAAACCCTAAACCCTAAACCCTAAACCCTAAACCCTAAACCCTAAACCCTAAACCCTAAACCCTAAACCCTAAACCCTAAACCCTAAACCCTAAACCCTAAACCCTAAA